>CM057453.1:600812500-600817500 GCA_016271365.2 Neoceratodus forsteri
CAAAAATCAATTTTCTTAGCCCAGGGGTGTCCTAGGATGTCACATGAGGGTGGGTTTTACTCAGGGGGCTTCATTCCTTTGAACCATGATGGTGATATACTGCAATTTCTTTACTTTTTTGATTTATAATATTTTTAATTCTTTGTTCATGAACCTTAAAATTCTTTCATCATGAGTTTGCAAATTCTTTGATCGTGAGATTCTTTGATCACCATCTTTGATCGCGAGGCAGGGGCAAGATGGCCAGATTTTTTATAATGGAATAGATAGTGGCATTTTAGTACTCTTTCATATTGAATATCTCGGGAACGGTTTGGTCTTTTTATTGAAATTTGGAGGGTGTTTATGGCATGTCCTGTAGATGTGAATGATGGTGCTAACGTGTCAGAGAAAAATTTTTTTTGCAGAGATATTGTGTGACACACTTTACATGTTGCGGACAGTGTTTTGCTTGTAGTGGTGGCTTGAAATTGATAGGGTACCTAGCCTTAGTGTCATGGATGTAGTTTTCAGTTGTTGTGTGTGTTAAATGTCAACAGGTGCAGAATTGTGCCAGTCTGATGAATGAAAATCTCATACGTTAAAATGTTATGTCTCGGACACGGTTTTGTCTTTTCACTTGAAATTTGAGGGTGTTGACAGCATGTCACGTGGATGAAAATTACAGTGTTTCCGTGTCAGAAATATTTTTTTGGTACAGATATGGCGTGGTGTAGTTTACGTTCTGTGGACAGCATTTTGCTTGTGGTGGTGGCTTGAAATTGATAGGATACCTAGCCTTAGTGTCATGGATGTAGTTTTCAGGCATTGTGTGTGTTAAATGTAAACAGGTGTGGAACTGTGCCACTCTGACGAATGAAAATTTCACATTTTGATATGTCATATCTTGAACATAGTTTGATGTTTTTACTTGAAATTTGGAGGGTGTTGACGGCATGTCCTGTAGCTGTTAATAGAGGTGTTTACGTGTCGAACAATATATTTTTTATGGATATATTGTGTGGTGCAGTTTACATTTTCTGGCCAGTGTTTTATATTGTTCTACTAGATTAACATTTGTTTGGTGGCTGGCCTTGCTGTTGTGAATGTACTTTTTAGTCATTGGGTGTGTAATGTGACCTGACACTTACAGGTTGATGGGAGTGCAGAGCCCTTCCCCACCAACTTGCACAACTTTATACTGTTCTATTCTTTCTTAAAAAGTAAGAAAATTCTATACAAAAAAAACTTCTTACTGCATCAGTTAACCCCCTGGCTCCCAGCCCACCCCAACTGGCATCAGGGTGTGCATTGGAGTGATCGGTCCTAACTCACCCATTCTCCCTATGCCTCTGCTTCTTTACACATGTGATGGGGTGAGATTGAGACCAATGACTAACGCACCCGATCTGCTTTGGGGTGGGCTGGGGGTCCAAGGGCTTTCAACCCTAACCCCGAATTTCCTTGCTTTTTTGCTGTAGAAGAACCCAACTGATGCATTAATGAAGGTTTTTGCATAGAATATTTATTATGGTAGCACGGTAGTGCTACCATAGTTAGGGTTGCAGAGCCATTTCTATGTTAAACCCAAAATTTTGCACCTTAATAACTTTGTAACCGTTTGACAGATTTGCCTGAAATTTGGAATACACTATCAAGAGCCATAGGCCTTGGGATCTGCCAAGTTTTGTACTGTTCAGATATACAGCTGTGGAGTTATTAAGCGTGATCTGCGCGCACGTCTACGCTTTTTCTGGAATTCTACGGTCGCACCTATAGGTCGCACGGTTTGGGCAACCTGCCTGAAATCTTCAGGAACCATGCAGCCAGGGTCCCCGATGTGCCTTTCAAAGATTTGGTGAAAAAATATTAAACGGTTCAAAAGTTATTCAAAAAACAATTTCCCATTATAAGTCAATGGGAAAAGTTAAAAAGTTTGACAGTGTCGCAAATGCATTTTTACTTTTGCAAATGGGCCTGTTACTTTCGCAAATCCGCCATTTTGTTTTCAGTTGGTGATCAGAAAAATATTTGTCATTTAAATTTGGGACCCTCTAGCAACCTAATTCTTTTTGTATTTACCTAGTCGGACCCTGAGGATGCTAGCCATGTCTTTATTTTGGGGTAAAACACCCCAGAAATATGTTTTTAAAATTTCTGGAAAAAGTACTTTCACAAAGTACTTTCGTGCTCATGAAAGTGTCACAAATTTTTGCAAAAGCTTTCGCAAATTGCGACAGTAGTTTTCTAGTCTGTGGGAAAATGACAGCAATTATTTGGCACTGCGCTGCAAAAGAATGGTTGGGAGTTTTGGGCTGAAATTTGGAGAGAACGCAGCTGACATCTCACAGATGTGCCTTTCAGTGTTGTGTTGAAAAAATATTACACAGTGGGGCAAAGTTATGGCACTCCAAAGTTGATGGGTTTTCCCATAGGATAACATTATGGTGCCCGACACATTACAGGAATCCTTTGGCACCCTGCTGCAAAATAACGGTTTTATCTTTTTTCCTGAAATTTGGAGGGAAGACAGCCAACAGCCCACAGATGTGCCTTTCAGTGGTTTGGTGAAAAAATATTACAGGGAGGCAAAGTTATGGTGCTCCGAACTTCTCTCTTTTTCTCATAGGATAACATTACAGAGTTCGCCGCGCCTTTCAGGGCCCGTATCTTGGAAACGGTGCGAGATACGGAATTTTTGTCAGAAAAATACTTAGCCCCCATTAGCCAGGACAGTCATAAATCATATGGCTTTTAAATTTTTTTTCTACGTTGTAGGGTTCCTGAGATATAACCTATTTAGTATTCCAAGTCCTCATTTTCTGCTCCGATACCCATTATTATGCATCCATTCTTTGTACTCACTGTCTTTCTCTATGAAGGTTTTGGGGAAAACCAGCCTGTGCGCTTACATTACTGTTACCTTTGCCCTTTCCGCTTGCAGTTCCGTACCCGCTTCACTTACCATTGACGCTCTCACACCATCATGTGTCTATCCTTTAGCTTTTCATTTGTCGCTATGCTTTGTTATTTTTTGCCATTTGTGTCTACAGTACTGTTTCTCTTTCTGTTTCACTTTGCATCACCATGCCCATTGACATTTCCGTTTGCAGCCACCATGTTACTATGTGACAACACATTATGTGGCAGACCGTTTCCGTCTACGCCTCCGTGTGTGTTACCCTTTTTGTTCTCATTCACGCTTGCATTACCGTGTGCACCACTGTTAGCGCTTCTGTTTGCATTGCTGTTCCTGTTACTATACCACAAGACATTACGTGGCACCGTTCTCCTATACTTCTGCTGCTTTACACATGTGATGGGGTGAGAGTTAGGGCTGACGACCCCAATGCGCACCCCAATGCTGGTTGGGGTGGGGTGGGGGTCCAAGGGGTTTTCAACCCTAACACCAATTTCTCACTTTTATCATTGAACATCCTAACTAATGCATTAAATAGAGTTTTTGCCTCTAATATATATATATATATATATTCTATGCAAAAAATGTTTTTTAATGCATCACTTAGGGTTGAAGCACAAAAAGTCAGGAAATGAGACCTTGAGAGTTGTCCCCTACCACCCATACCATGTACCCCCTCATCCTCCACAGATTGACAGATGCTGGGGTGTGTCATTGGGGTGGTGAAGCCCAAATCTTAACCCATTACATGTGTAAGCATGTTAACATGCCACAGTAAAGAAGAATGGGGAGAGATTTAAGTGGTTGTGCCCCTATATTTTGGTTGAATAGGCACTTCTTGTTAATCTAATATTTTGTGCGTTAATAACTTTGGACCCATTCAATGAACTCACAAAACATTTGGTATGCACAGTGGGGAATACTAGATCTCTTGATTTGCAAAGTTGCGTTTTGGTTGGACTTGCAGTTTTTGCACAGCAAAACACTCAAAAATTCATGTTTTGCCAGTTCTGTGGGTAGTTTTCAGATTTTGTCCATGGCACTGCACAGCTGTTGTGTGGTCTTCTGGTCCAAAATGTGGCATGTAGAAAGAGCTTGGGTCAAGGAACATCACACTTTTTGTTTGGTGAAAAAATATTAATCCATTCAAAAGTCATTAAAGTTTTTAGCTCCCATTATAAGTCTATGGGAAGATTTATATGGTTATTTTGCAAAAGAAGAATGGGGTTTTGGCCATCTGGTCACTCCCCATGATCAAAGAATTTTCAGGCTCACGATCAAAGATTCTTTGATGGCGAGAAATTTATTGATCACGATGGCCGCCATCTTGTTTTCAGTTTGCAGTCAGAAAAAAATAAATATCTCAGCTCAGGGGTGACTTCTGAAGTAAAACTATGATGGGTTTTGCTCAGGGGTCCTCCCTCTATCAAGCCATGCCTCTGGTTTCCTGTACTTCTCTCAGAAAATTTAGTTTTACTGTTTTAAATTCTTTGATCGTGGCTCGCTAACGATCTTTGATAGCGAGTCTTCAAATTCTTTGATCGCGAGATTGTTTTTGATCACAAGCTTATTTCACCATTGGACAACCAGGTAGCCAGATTTTCATGACAAGATGTCCTTGGGGAAGACCATATAGTCCAAAGTTCGTTAGACCAGACGTCCCCTTAAGGTTGAAAATCATCTTTGATCTCGATTGAATATTTTGCAGCCTCATGATCAAAGAATTTTTAAAGGTGTACAAACTTTAAAATTAAATATTTCTTAAATGGTTTGATCTTTTAACTTGAAATTTTGAGGGTGTTGAGGTGATGTATTACAGATGTGAATTATGTTGTTTTGGTGCTGATAAAGTGATTAGTTGTGGAGCTAGTCAGTGATGTACTTATTGTTTTTCCTATAGTATTATGCATGGTGTTATTGACTTACTTTTTATATTGTAGGTGGCCCTACTGCCAAGAATGTGTGTTTTGCTGCTTTTTTGTCTTACACTTACAGGTGTGCAGTATTATGCCACTGCAAAATGTGAAAATTTCATTTGTTTCACTTTAATACATTTTCAAACATTTATCTGATTCCCTTGAATTTTGGGATGTAGAAAGAT